>JAXQQM020086757.1:0-31215 GCA_034641835.2 Pinus albicaulis | reverse complement strand
ACAATTTTTTTTTTCTTGTGGGCGCTGGAAAATGATTTTCCAGCGCCTACAGGAAAAAAATTTATATGCCTATAACAAGGAAGACTATTGAGACAGATGTTTCTCAATGGTCGAAAAGAATACTATAGATAGTACAGAGGTAGTATCAAATAGGAAGACACATTTGGTAAGTGGATATTTGCTATGCATACAATTTTTTTTTACCTGTGGGCGCTGGAAAATCATTTTCCAGCGCCCACAGGTAAAAAAAAATTGTATGCATAGCAAATATCCACTTACCAAATGTGTCTTCCTATTTGATACTACCTCTGTACTATCTATAGTATTCTTTTTGACCATTGAGAAACATCTGTCCCAATAGTCTTCGCATATAAAAATTTTTCCCTGTAGGCGCTGGAAAATCATTTTGCAGCGCCTACAGGAAATTTTTTTTATATGCCTATAACAAGGAAGACTATTGGGACAGATGTTTCTCAATGGTCAAAAGGAATACTATAGATAGTACAGAGGTAGTATCAAATAGGAAGACACATTTGGTAAGTGGATATTTGCTATGCATACAATTTTTTTTCCCTATAGGCGTTGGAAAATGATTTTCCAGCACCCACAGGAAAAAGAATTTATATGTATACCAAAAGTTTTCCTTGGCTTCTCTTTGTTACCTGATTGCATAATACATGGGTATATATCATTTCATCTTGCCTTGCTATCATTTTATTTTATTATCTATTTAACTTCTAATTTATTGGTTTGAGCTATTGCATTGTAATTCTTTTTTCTAAGTTAATAGGAGCAGATGTGATTAATAGTTCAGATTTGTAATCGCTGTTAGTGTTTTCGGTTAGCCAAAAATTAAGCATGTAATCATCAAAATTCACACAACTTAACAAACAAACAAACAAAATATTATCACCAATTATTCATAAAACCTAGTTTTTTTTCATAATTTCAATATAAATAATTTATTTAATCTTATTAAAAGTTAAAAACAAAAACAAAAAACAACCTTGACAACCTAGGTCCATAGAATAATGATATTTTGGAGAATGGATTCTCATTTTAAAAAATCTAGTCATTTTAAAAAATTTAGTTAATGTTTCAAAGATTAATAGGAATATTTTTTTTTTTTAAATCAGTCAATACTTAGAAGAATTAATAGGACTAATTAGGATTTCTAAGGGAATAAATTATTATAATTAAATTTAATTTCAGTAAATGAGATACTTATAAGATGCTATAATTTTGATTAAATTGTATTTTTTTAATATTTTAATTTAGGATATATTTTTGAATAAATAATTGGATATGATGATGGTTAATTATAATAAATTTCTATTAAATTTTAGATAAATTTATTTAACAAATCTATTTAGAAACAAAAACAAAAAATTTAAAAGAATTGAAAGCATAACCACATAATAAATCTAACTAATAAGTAGTGGCACACCATATGAACTTAAACAAATGAAATTATTACTAGACCAAAACTCTCATCCATTTTGTCATACACATGTTGGTGCAGAACCAACCAAATTACCTAAAAGCACCGTTAACCACTAATGAAACCAACCTCTTGAGATACCCATTGTATCATGTTATACATAAACTGCATAACACAATACATGATTTTCAACGGCCAACTTTACTTAGACCTTCAACAAAGATGAAATTTGAAACATAAATCTAAAATCGTTTTAAGAAAACAAAAACAAGCCCAAACTTACAAATAAGTAAATCCATAACTTGAAAGAAGTAAACAGAAGCAAATAAGCTGGACTTACAAGAAAATAGAGTCCATACTCAAACCAAGCCCATGATCTCGATGCCTTACCATAAACCTTTAAGGCGTAGGCCATGGTAAGCCAAACAAATATCACTGCAGAAATTTATGACTTGACATTGATGCCAGTACACATTAAAAAAAATTGCATCAGGTATTCTCTGGGCTTCATTTTATATCGACATTGGTGATATGACATATGGATAAACACAATAGTTGGAGGTATCTCTTATGAGATCAATATACATTACAGCATGTCCAAAACTCCAGAAAGGAGGCCACTTAAAAAAAGGCTATCCAGCAACATAAATAAATATGTGCGTTGTGCCCAACTCAAAAAAGGCTAGTGAGTAAAAATACATTTGAAAAATCTATTGGCTGCTGTAACTGTAAGCAAACAGGGTTTTAATTAAACATTTAAAGCTACAAAATTTAACAGGGATTGATGATGAACTTTGAAGTGCGACTACAGTGGTCACAAAAAAACTGTCAGGTAATATACATCAACAGGTATTTACAGCATCACCCAACAAAGACGCTACAGGGGAAAACGTTACAGAGGAAGAATATATCTATATGCATCTTGTAACCCCTCCAAGGAAAGGTTACTGAGGTAGTGGACATCTAAATCTCATATGGCTGGTGCAACTGTACCATGGAAATTTACAATCCCTTTAAACTCCTCAAATGATAAACAAACAAGCCCATTTTTTACAACTCAAAACCAGGAAACCTTGAATGCTCAGGCTTTACCATATCAAAGTATAAGCATGCAGTCCCTGCCAAGCCTTCAAATAGAGAGTATGGATGATCTCCACCATGCATTTCACCAGATGCAATAAGTTTCCTCCCGTTGTTATAAAGGAATCCAGCGAATGCCTTTGCTCGAGTAAGATATAGCTCTTCTTTTGTTAAACGGTAAAGGGCAAGAAATGTGTAAGCATTTCCACTAACGCCATGGCATAGTCCAATTTTTTTGAGAAGACCCTTCTTCCATACCGATTCACCAGCCTCGATTGCAGCTTGACGAAAGACAGGTTCCCCTGGAAGTACCTGATACAAAGGAAAGGCCTTTTAATACTGAATACAGAAAGAGAAAAAACTCAAAATGAATCTATAACTCTTTTTCAATGTAAAATCCTGTCAAAATGCCAGCGGTAGATAAAAGATTCTGTTATGTACCATTTTTTATGACTAACATACGCATCCTTAAGTAATCATGTAGTCTTAACTATGAAATTTCAAGTCCTACCTGTGCTGCCTTGCAAAGAGACATTGCAACTCCAGGTGCACCATGGCACCATTGCACAAGCTTGTCCCTCGTATTACCTTCACTTGATGGGAAGTTTCCTGATTCTGGGAAACGTTTTCTAATCATGTAAAGCAATGTTCCCTTGACATCATCTGCATCTTCTTTATTTAGTGGAAAATGAAGAAGAACATGCATTATTCCAGCCAGCCCATGTGCAGCCCCCCAGTACCTCGTCCCATGCCACTGATACATCAGGGGGCAAGGTGTATGAGATGCACCCGTTCTTCCACCAGCTAACACAGCATCCACAATTGGGCTCTGAAACCAAAGAAGTGAACATTGGTAAATCAGACCAGGCAGAGACAATGAGCTCAAGCTCCCACAGATAATACAAGGTGTAGGTTTCCTTCTTGTCATATCTATTTACTTTTGATATAAGCCTCAAGGTCTATGCAGTGTGGCTAAGTGAAATTTCTTAGTGGCACAGAGAATGTGGCCTAGTATGCATTTTCAACTCGTTAACCCATTTCAAAATAATTCACAACGAAGAATGAATGAAGAAAAGTTACCTGATAGTTTCCAAAGGACCCACTGCAGTTTTAGCCATGGCCCCTGGCAAAGCTCCACTGGTAAACTCTCTAAATGCTTTTCTTTTGAATAAATTCTGCATGCATATCAAGACTAATAGGTGAGAGAAATCGGTATTCCCATATCTATATATAGAGACAGAGCAGTCGGAGGCTCTGCATTTTCTTCAAGCAAAATTTACTGTAGTGGGTTTCGTATGAAATTCTCTCTACTCGGTACAGTAAATAATATTTAAATATCATTGGGATTGAAATTTGAAATTGCGGATCTCCAATGTTCTACTCTGGAGCCGGTACCAAGGGTAGAATAGTATACTTACTTGGAATGCTTTGCGCGGATCAGGAGCCTGAAATTTTTCTTTGCTGGGTAGTTTGTCTAACTTTGCCTCCATACCTTTCATGATTAAGGGATCCATGGTGCTCAGAGCCAACACCTCTATGACTTGAAGTTAAGGGACTTTCACACCCCACGGATTGTTAATCTCAGAAACCCAAATGAAACCCAAATGCCATGGAGGAGACCCACAATACTCGCTTGTCGCGCAGCTGTTTGGCAAATGACGGGGTTTTCAGCACCGGGAATTATTTGAATTTCAAATTCAAAAAACCCGCAGCATTAAATTCGGTTTGGTGGCCGGCGGACGTGGGGGTGGCGGGTGTGGGAGGAGCGGCGGGTGGCGGAGGAGAGGCGCTCGCGGGAGGAGTGGCGGAGCTGGTGGGGTCCGAACGGCGTTGTCCCGTTTCGTTTTGGTCTCCGTCGCCGTTCGGTCGCGGGCATTTTGATTGTCGCCGGAGGGAGGGGGTCGCCGGAGTTGGACGATCGGGAGCTGTCACATCAGCTCCCGATTCGTAGACACAAAGACTTTCTCAACTAAACCTTCCACCGAACTATTAGACCACATAAAGTCGCTTTAAAGAAATCCCTCAAATGTTATCTTTAATCAAATACAGAAGAAATGTGGGGTATACCGTTTGAAACAAATAAAAAAGAGTGACAAATTGATTGCAGAGTCGTGGTCTGCCACGTTGGTTGTGTTTTGCTATCCACATCGATCACGTTATGTAGAGTAACAAGAGAAAGGTCATTGGCGGGGGGCATCAATACGGTGGGCAGTAAAGGCCGCTGGATTGGAGAGACCACTCCACAACATGCGGGACAAACAGCTGTTGCGTGAATTGTAACCACTTCAGTTTCTTCTTGCTTTGATTTACTGGGTCGCGGTTAAAATTTTGGAAACCATCTTTACGTATTAATTTGACGGTTTGAATACCATGGTAGACAAAATGGCAGGAAAGAATTATTTCATAATAAAGCTTTTATAATGTTTGTATTTTTAATAAAGGAAATCAGGTAAACCATTTAATAAATGAGGTATATTCTTTGTAAGAGGTATGGTTTTGATAATATACGGTTAAAAATAAGAATATATCTAATAATAGTAATATATGTTTAAAAAGATCATATAGTAAGAAAACTAAATGTTAAACGTAGTTATGTGGTCAAAGCAACCTTCTATTGTCCTACGATATGAATTTATATAACATACAAGAAGCAAAAACTATGAATGATGTGGCCAGACTAAGATATACACTACATTGGATAATAGGCAGACAAACCAACAAGAAATGTTCATTCAAATGGACGGTATTGTAAACAACTCACCAATATCAATTTTAATTGACTGAGGATATAATTTTAGTTATATTAGCCCTATAATTGTAGAAAAATGTGAATTACTAAGGAAAACCCATGAAGAATCATGGCTTGTTTAGCTAGCCACTGGGAAAAAGAGATAGATAATAGATATGGTTCATTCTTACCATGTAGAAATTGGGGGTATAACTACTACAATCAAATTCAATTTCCTACCATTCGAATAATATGATGTTCTGATAGGTATGGATTAGATGGTAACCCACACGGTGAAGGTGAAATGCTATGACAAAGTACTAGAGTGCCATAGTGATGAAGGCAACCCAACAATGCTACAAGGTATTAAGAGGCCAATAACACTCAAAATGATCTCAATTGTGAAAATAGAGCATTGTAGCAGAAAAGGTTGTGCCCTTTATGCCACTGAAATCACGGAGGAGAAAGAAATTAGTTCATACCCCTTTTCAAATTTCCCAATATTAAATCAGTATAGAAATGTGTTCCCAATTGAAATGTTAGGTCTTTCGCCCAAAAGAAACATTGACTTCATAATCGACTGATTTTAGAAAAACACCGGTAACAAATACCTCTTATCGTATGACCACCCATGAACTCGTGGATTTAAATATGAAAGTGAAGGAACTTATGGAAAAGGGATACATATGGACCAACATTTCACCGTGGGGTTCCCCAACACTCTTTGTAAAAAATAAAGACAAAGCGTTGCATCTGTGTATTGATTACTGGTAGTTAAACAAATCCATTGTGAAAAATAAGTACCCATTTCCCAAAATTTATGATATATTCATCCACATGAGGGGGGATATTGTGTTATCTAAGATTAATTTAAGGACTTGATACCACCAAAGTAGAATCAAGGAAAACGAAATTCATAAAACCATGTTCAAGATGAAGTATGGACACTGTGAATTCATAGTAGTGCCATTCGGGCTTACAAATACTCCAACAACCTTTATGTGCCTTATGAACAATGTGCTCAGGTCATATCTAGATAATTTTGTACTAGTGTTCATAGAAACCTTTTTGGTTTACTTGAATAATGAAAAAGAGCACAAAGAACATCTGAGAGTAGTTCTACAACTGCTAAGGGAGCACAAATTGTATGCCAAGCTTAGAAAATGTGATTTGTTTCAAACCCAAGTTCACTACATGGGGAATGTGATATCAAAAGTACTAGTTGTAGGCCCAGAGAACATCAAAGCATTAATTGATTGGAAAAAACCCAAAATATAACATAGGTAAAATATTTCATGGGGCTAGTTGGTTACTATCGAAAGTTCATTCAAAATATCTCAAAACTTGGTCATCCCATCGTTGCGTTGCAGTGAAAATGAGTAAATCTTCAATGGAAACCTAAATGTGCAACTAGTTTTGAACAACTAGAAAATTTACTCACATGTGCACCTATCTTAAGAATAACTAACCCAGAAAAGGATTTTATAGTTTGAAATGATACTTTTAAGGAGGGACTTGGTGGATTCATAATGTAAGAAATCCATGTAATCTAGTATAAATGTAGGAAGTTGAATGAGGATGAAAATAATTAAATCACTCATGACTTGGAGTTGGTACCCATTGTGCACTCATGAAAAATGTGGAGACATTAATTATTGTGAAGGAGATTTATGTTGATGATAGATCATGGTGGATTGAAATACTTGTTTTAAGAACCCAAACTAAAATACAAACAAGCTAGATCATGGCTTTGATCAATGAATTTGATTTCAAAATTAAGCACGTCAAAGGAATACATAATAAGGTGTGAGATGCACTCAATAGAAGTTTGCAAGAGGTTCACCTACATCCATAAGAAATTTCTCATTTGACATCAAGGAGAAGATTAAAGAATGATTGATAAATGATGCACATTACCAATAGGTGAAGAAGTGTTGGAAAGAACAAACATATGGATCAATAAGAAAAAAATACCAACTAAATTATGATGGAATACTAATATCCAAGAATAGGAAATATATGACCAATTCCAAGGATTTAAGGAAGTTGAACGTGGATGAATTACATAAAAGACCTTACTTGGGCCACCTTGGATATCAAAAGCTGATGACAAACATGAAGCAAGCATATTTTTTGCCAAGGATGATGAAAGGTATTGCAAAATATTTTGCAAAATGTTTGGAATATCAACAAGTGAATGTAGAGTGCAATAATCTAGTTGGACTGGTACAACCAATTCCAATTCTAGAATGGAAATGAGAGGTCACATCCATGGACTTCTTTAGAGGATTTCCTGGGACATCTAAACAACATGATGATATCATGGTGGTAGTGGATAAGTTGAGAAAGGAAAATCACTTTATAGATGTTAAGTCTACTCATAAAGAAATAGATATACCCCACACCATCATGAAAGAGAGAATTTTGTTGCATGGAGTTCCCATAAATATAATATCAGACAGTGATGCCAAATTTACTTTGAAATTTTGGAGGTCATTGCTTGCTAGTTTTGGAACCGAAATAGCCTTTAGAAAAACTTATCATCCTCATACCGATGGTCAAACAAAAAGAGTAAATAGAATATTAGAAGACATATTGAGGATGTAAGTGATACATCAACTAAGAAAGTGGGAATTGTACCTTCCACTAGTGTAATTTGTATACAATAATGGCTATCAAGAATCATTGGGAATGATTCCCTTTGAGGCACTTTATGATAGGAAATGCAACACCCCTATCAGCTAGGATAATCAACTGAATAGAGTAATTATTGGGCTATATTTTCTAAAATAAATGGAGTAGGAGATAATCAAGATCAATGAAATTTTAAAGGCAACCTAGGATAGGCAGAAAAATTATGCAAGCTAGCAAAGACTACACAAATAGTTTCAAGTAGGAGAGCATATTTATCTTCGTATTAATCCAAATAAAAAATCATTAAAAATGGACTCATGTTCCAATATGGCCCCCATATATAGTGGACCATTTCAGATCTCGGAGAGAGTGGGGCCAACAGCCTACAAATTGGCCTTGCCACCCATAGTGAAAGCTCACAATGTTTTTCATGTTTCCTTGCTTAAAAATATGTTCATGAAACTAACCATGTTTTTTGTTGGTTTGCGATACAAGTGGAGACCAGGCGAGATTTATATCTAGAACCACTATGCATCATAGATCATAGGAAAATCATGCTCCAAAATATAACAATAGAGCAGGTCAACGTCCAATGGAAGCACTTTGGACCTGATGAAGCCACCTTGGAGATGGTTGAGAAAATAAGAGTATAGTACCCATATTTTTTTTGTTGAATAAAGAGTTATATGAGCTATATATAAAGATTAGTTTTGTTTATTTTCTGTGCTAATAATAAAACTCAAGGATAGTGTTCCCTTTAAGGTGGTGGGGTTTGTGACAGCCCTAGTACATTTAAGAACGTATACGTACAAATGATGTATCTCTGTAATTTTGGATCCCCAAGAATTGATATTCGATCCTATAGTAGCCCTCTGAGTCTTATTTCCAATGCCATAAGTCTCACCTGATTTGGATTCTTCAAGGCAAAGTTATGCTCAATCTCTCACAATAACCTAATTATGGACCGGTTTAGTAGAGCGAACTTGTACGATGTGCCACATGTAACTGTTTCCTCCTTCGGCTCTGAAATTGATACACAGGAAACTACAGTTCGCTTGATTTCAGAAAATTTTTACAGAATTCCAATCCGATGCTTTGAGATAGAGTTATGAAGATTTTCCTAAGGTCACCTCTTTAAGATGAAATTTTGGAGCTTTCAAAAACCCTAACTTCCACAGATAATATCTCTGAAAATATTGTGAACCAAGATCTGAAATTTTTACACGACATTCCTCAGGATGTCTTCAAAATGGGTTTTCGTTTTTAGTGTCTGAACCCTCGTAAAAAAAATGTTATAGAGAAAATTCCACGATGGATTGTTTGAAGCAGTGAAACCCTAGAATCCAAAGCTCTGATACCAAATGTTATGAAACCAGCTCCAAAAATAGAAGAAAAGAGAGATCAACGCCTTATAATTCAACCACTTCGAGGGGGAAACCTCCTTTACACTACATAAATGAACAATTCTTGGATGATACAAATGACAAAACCTCCTTTCTATATATAGGAGTCCATGGGGTTACAATATAATCCTAGCCGACCTAACAATAATAATATAAGGGCACAATAATAACAATATGGGGGTTACAGGGGCACAACAATAAAAATAAGCGGGCTACACTGACAACAATAAGGGACTACACTAGTAATATAGGAACCTAACGTGACCCTCTCCTTCAAAAAAGTGTTGTCCTCAATTCTTGAGTAGCTCTGGATGCTTTTGTATAAAATTCTCACCCTCCCATGTAGAATCTTCATTGGGTAAGTTCTTCCACTTGATGAGATACTCTGAAATCGATCGATTTCGTAGCTTTGTAGTTCTTATTTCTGTGTCTACTTTAGTTTCCAATATGATTTTTCCTTCTTCATCAAGTTCTAGCAATATTGTTTGAACTGGAAGTTTGTCACCTATAACCTTCTTTAAGCATGAAACATGGAAAACTAGATACACTCGAGAAGAATAAGGAAGCTCCAATTTATATGCCATAGTACCAATATTTTGCAACACCTTGTAAGGACGATAGTACTTTGGTGATAATTTATTATCCTTCTTAGCTTGCTTGAGAGACATTTGTTTGTATGGTTGTAGCTGTAAAAATACCCAGTCTCCTACATCAAAACTTCTCTCGTTGTGATGTTGATCTTCCTATTGTTTCATTCTATTTTGTGCCATATTTATGTTATCCTTTAAGAGTTGGAGAACTTGTTGTTGATGCTCGATGTGATATTCCATTGCTTGAACCTTAAAATTTTCTCTTAAAGATGATGTGATGGACGGTGGATGATATCCATAAAGTGCCATAAATGGGGTAATTTTTGCTGCAGTATGGAAGGAAGTGTTATATCACCATTCAACCAGAGGTAACCACTTGACCCATTGTCTTTGTTTATGAGATACAAAACAACGAAGATATCCTTCCAAACATTTGTTCACTATCTTAGTTTGCGCATCAGATTGATGATGATAAGATGAACTATGAGCTAGTTGAGTACCCAAACAAGAAAATAATTCCATCCAAAAATTTCTAGTAATTATGGGATCTCTGTCACTTACAATAATATTTGGGTTTCCATGTAGCTTTTTTATTTGTTTCCATAAATGTAGTAGCAAATATACTTGCTTTAAATGGATGAGATAATGCAAAAAAGTGTGCATACTTGGTAAGTCTATCAACTACCACCATGATGACACTCTTTCCTTCAGACTTAGGTAAACCTGTGATAAAATCCATTGAAATATCCTCCCAACGTTGACTTGGAATGGATAAAGGTTGTAGAAGACCTGGGGTCTTAATTGTCTCAACTTTATTTTGCTGGCAAACAAAACATTCCACCACAAACTTTCGAATATCAGATTTAAGGCCATCCCAGAAAAATTCTTTCTTCACCCTATGGTAAGTTTTTAAAAATCCTGATTTTCCTCCTAAGGGAGAAGTGTGCAATTCCAAAAGAATATTTTATTTTTGTTGAGAATTCATACAAAGATATAAGCAATATTTGTACCATAATGAATCATTTTTCCAACTAAATGTATGAGATGTACTAGGATCTTGTTACAACTTCTGAATAAGTGTCCACACTTCTTCGTCCTTCTTCCATTCTTCCCTTTCTTTGGTTATGCAATCTGTTTGGATAATAGAAATGGCAAAAATCATTGCTTCCACCTCTTCATCCTTTCTTGAGAGTGCATCTGCAACAACATTTAGATTCCCTTTTTTGTAGATGATTTAAAAGTCATAACCCAACATCTTCGTGACCCATTTTTGCTGCTCTTTTGAAGATAGTCTTTGTTCCAAAAAGTATTTAAGACTATCATGATCAATTTTTACCTTGAAGTGTCTTCCCACAAGGTAAGGCCATCATTTCTTTAGTGCATGTAGTATTGCCAACATTTCCTTCTCATAAATAGCTTCTGTAAATACTTTCCTTTGATTGGATGACTTTCAAAAGAAATTGGTCTTCCTTCTTGCATTAAAACAACACCAATTCCATTTCCTGAGGCATCACATTCCACAATAAAGGTTTTTGTGATGTCTGGCGTAATAAGACCGGTGCTAGGCACATTTCCTCTTTAAGATGTTCAAAGGCCTTAGTTGCTTCAGAAGTCCATGAAAATGCATCTTTCTTCAATAATGCTGTTAGAGGTGTTGCTATTCTACCATAATTCTTAAAAAACTTGTGATAATACCCTGTTAACCCAAGAAATCCTCGCAACTTCTTTATGGTTGCGGGGACTTTGCATTCCTTAATGGATTTAATTTTGTTAGGGTCTACCTTAACACCCTCGTGAGATACAATATGACCCAGATATTCCACCTCTTGTACTCCAAAGAAACATTTGGAGGTTTTTGCATATAATTGTTTCTCCTCCAATAGTTTGAGAACCTTGTGAACATGTTGAACATGATCCTTCCAAGACCTGTTGTAGATTAGTATATCATCAAAAAATACTAACACAAATTTTCTAAGGAAGGGTTTGAAAATGGAATTCATCAACCCTTGAAATGATGCAACAATTTAGGACACACTAAATTGACCAAACATTAGTATATCATCAAAAAATACTAACACAAATTTTCTAAGGAAGGGTTTGAAAATGGAATTCATCAACCCTTGAAATGTAGAAGGTGCATTCGTAATGCCAAAAGGCATGACCAAAAAATCATAATGACCCTCACGAGTTCAAAATGTTTTTTTTGGAATATTGTCAGTCTTCATTCTAATTTGACGATATCCTGAATGAATATCCAACTTGGTAAAATGAATTGCTCCATGTATTTCATCCAATAATTCATCAATCACAGGAATGGGAAATTTATCTTTAATACTGAGCTTATTGAGCTCCATGTAGTATGGACACATGCACCATGATCCATACTTCTTGTGCACCAATACTATTGGAGCAGAGACAGAACTTTGACTCAGTTGAATTATACTAGCCTCTAACATTTTTGCAATCATATGTTCAATTTTGCTCTTTTGGACATAATGATAAATGTAAGGCATGATGTTTGGAGGAACACTTCCCGGAATCAAATGAATAGCATGCTCATGATCACGAATAGGTGGGAGTCCTTTGGGAGTTTTAAACACCTTGGAATTATTTTCCAAGACTTTTTGGATATCTTGAGAAATAGATGATTTTGATGTTGGAACTTCTAGTGAGCATAATTGTGCAATTACACCTCATCGTTCTTTCTTCAGAATATTTGTCATGAGATTAGAGCTTATTATCTTTCTTGGCTTCCTTGCAATACCCATTAATTCAACTTCCTTTCCTTCCAAAAAAAAATTCAAGAAAAGTTCTTGAAAATTAAAAGCTACTATCCCCAATGATTGTAACCATTGTACTCCTAGTACAACATCAACACCTCCCATTGGAATGGAAAGAATTGGACTATTCAAAACATATTCCCCCATGGTTAGCTTGATATTATGGCATTTTCCAAAGCAATTTATAGTTCCTCCATTTGCAACCATCACTTGACATTTTGGTACTAGGTATAGGAAAAAATTCAATTCCTTGGCTACCTTACAATGAATAGAATTATGGGTACTACCTGAATCAATCAACACTATCACATTTTTCTTCTTGATATTTCCTTCTATCTTGAGAGTTTGAGGAGTGGTAATTCCTGCCAATTCATTACAGGATATGGTCATACTCATTTCTTCTTTCTCTAGTGTTGGTTCCTGGTGTATATCCTCTTCTTTTCAAGTTTCTTGTCCATTTTCTTCCTCCTCTTCACAATATAGGTAAAATAATTTCTTCTCATCACACTTATGACCTTTAGTGTATTTGCTATAATAACTAGAGAAAAGACCCTTTTGCTCTTTTTTCTTGCAATTGTTGTGGTGTCAACCTTGTAGGTTGTGGAAGTCTTGGAGTTGCCATACTTCCATCTTTATAGATTTGAGTGGTAGGCTTTCTTGTCAACATAATTTTACTTTCAATTTTTCTTGCCAACCTGAATGCCTTTTCTAATGAATCAAGTTCCCAAAGGTGAAACTCATGTTGGATGTTATCCTTTAAAGTCCCTATGAAGACATCAATCATGTGTTCCTCTGGAATATCAGTTATCCTTATATTCAAATTTTTGAAGTCCTCAATGTGCTCCACCATTGTACCCTTTTGTTTGAGATTTATCAACTGGCTAAAGAAGGTGTTTCTCTTTGTATCCTCATAATTTGCTATCATTTCATCCATAAAAATTGAGCAAGTGACATTTTTTTTACGAGAGAAAATCCATCAATACCATAAAAATGTATTTTGTTCTAAATGTAAAGTTGCAATGCGTAAATTTTGTGTGTTTTGAACATTATGGAGATCAAAATATTGCTTCATCTGTAGTATCCATGTTACGTGATCCTTGCCATAAAACTTCCTCATATCCATCTTTGGAATATGGTGGGTCTTACATCCAACATTAGAGTTTATGAAATCACGATTAAAATATATTTTGTTCTCATCATGAGTTTCCTGTACTACCTTTTCACCATTAGGAATCATTTCTTATATCAACTTTGTCAAAGCTTCCTTCAAACCTTCCATGTCTACTTTTATATCATTCTTCATGTATTCCATGTCATTCATCTTAGCTTCCATATCATTCTTCAAACCATCCATCTTAGCTTCCACGCATTTCTTCAAACCATTTATATTAGCTTCCATGTCTTTCTTCAAAACTTCCATTTCATTTTTTGTTGCTCTTTGCAAGAGCGAAATTTGATGCACTTTCTCCTGTAATTTTGATATATCATGTTGCATTTCCTCCTCTTCATGAGTCATAGTATAGCCTTTTGAGGGCTTAATGGGTGTTGAATTCTTTTTATGGGGAATTTTAGAACCCAATACTGATATCTATACTTGAATATGCCCTTGGAAACAATTCAACCTGATTTTTCAAACAAGACTTATGCAATTTGAAAACAAAATACACACATTTATCTTGTTTTTTAGGAGCTCAATATTGAAACTAATGTAGCTCTATAATTTCGGATCCCCAAGAATTTATATTCGGTCCTGTAGTAGCCCTTTGAGTCTAATTTCTAATTCTGCGGGTCTGACTTGATTTCGATTCTTCAAGGCAAAGTTATTCCCAATCTCCCACAATGACCTAATTATGGACTAGTTCAGTAGAGGAAACTTGTACGGCGTGCCACGTGTCAATTTTTCCTCTTTCGGCGCTGAAATTGATACACATGAAACTACATTCCATGTAATTTCGGCTATTGTTTACAGAATTCCAATCTGATGCTCATAGATAGAGTTATGAATATTTTACCAAGGCCACCTCTTTGAGATGAAATTCTGGAGCTTGCGAAAACCCTAACTTCCACATATCATATCTTCGAAAATATTGTGAACCAAGATCTAAAATTTGTACGTGGAGTGCCTAAGGATGTCTTCAAAATGGGTTTTGTTTTTTAATGTCCGAACCCTCGTAGAAAAAAAGTTATAGCAAAAATTCCATGACGACCTTTTTGAAGTAGCAAAACCATCAAATCCAAAGCTCTAATACCAAATGTTATGAAACCAACTAAAAAAATAGAAGAAAAGAGAGATCAACACCTTATAATTTAGCCACTTCGAGGGGGAAACCTCCTTTACATTACATAAATGAACAATTCCCAGATGATACAAATGAAGAACCTCATTTCTTTATTTAGGAGTCCATGACATCACAATATAATCCTAGCCGACCTAACAATAATAATGTAAGGGCACAATAATAAAAATATGGGGGTTACAGGGGTACAAAAATAACAATAAGGGGGCTACACTAACAACAATAAAGGACTACACTAGTAATATAGGGACCTAACAAACATGACGGCACACATTGAGGAAATATTAAATAGGAAAATGCACAAGGGTTGGACCTATCCTTGCTGAAGCTTAGGTTGAATGTTGGAAAGAGTTATCGGCTATGGGAATGGGATTCCCTGAAAGAGAAATTGTGACGACAAGTGAAAGAGGATTAAGAGGAAATGGGAATAAGTACTTTCCAAGGACTAGATAGGAAACTACTCACGATGCTAACTAGGTCTAATAAACCACATGTAGATGGGTGCTTGATAAGAGAGAGTTGATAAACCACCTAGGATAGTTGTTGTGGGAAAATAAACCACTCTTAGAGTGACTGACACAATTGAAAAACCACACATTGTTGTGAAATATATTATGCTTGACCAATTGATAAACCTCCCAATGTCATATGTATTTACTATCCCCTGTGGATGGAATATGGCTACCTGCTAAAACTGTTGAAAAGAAATTTACCTTAGATCATGGATCTGGCTCAGGGGTGACTGTTGTAAGTGATTCTGGCTATAGTAGTTCTACGGTTGGTTGGAAAATTTAAGTCCCACCTTCAGTTTTCCCTTTTTTTTTATCATCAATAATGTGCACTAAGCTGGGAGATGTGGGATTGAATAATTTCTTTGTGGAAATTGATGTGTAGCTTTGAATGATGTTGCATTGTTATGTAACATTGGTGCATGAAATTATTGAATGAAATTCTTAAATTCTTATTGTTCTTTTTATGAATTATTATCATGCATATGTAGCTAAATTCCTAAATTTTTTCACTGTATCGAATGTGGATATCATGTTTGTGTTTGTAGTGTTGTTAATGTTCCTAAATTAATAGTAGGGGATTCCCTTTTTCCTATGTGGAAATGAGAGGTTGATTTCCCACAATATTCATTTTTTAAGGAATAGGTTTATTCTTGTGTTTATTATCAACCTGCAATTTATTCAATATACTTGTGTATGGAAAGAAAGAAAATATTTGTAAAAATGAAACTAAATGCCCATATAAAAACAATTTGGCTATCAGGCCATATTTTATAAACTACAAACTCAGGAGGGATAACCTTGTTTTCATAGGCTTGATGGGATGAGGTTATGTAAAAATATCAGAAGGAATAGTGCATGGCATATATAGATATATGCACCTACATAATTTTGTAAGCCTTTACATAGAAGGATAAGGGTTGATTTCAACCTCCATTGAAGCTTGAGAGGGATAGCTAGATCGGACACTAAGATATTCACATATGTTATGGATATGGGGGTCTTAGGAAAAGGATTTATTACATATATTTATAAAACTTATAAAATATTTGATTTTGTTAAATGCACAAGAGTTGAAAACCCTAGCCCTAGAGGAAATCAGGTCTTGAACCTCGTACTCTCATGTGGTCGAGTTCCATGACCAAAGGCGAGGATGTTTGGTTTCAGAGTCGTTGATCTCCCTACAAAGTTTTCACCACTGGAAGACCCTATAAATTAGAACCCATGATGTCAACCCAATGATCAAAATCCATGACGTTACACCAGTGCCTCCACCCAAGCAATTTCTTGTAGTGGTTAGTGCAATCCTACCGAGACTTTATTCTCGAGATGATATGGCAGTAGTGAAGCCTAAATGCACAGGTGTGAGGGAAGGTGACATAATGTGTAGGAAGAGGGGTCCACGATGGAGGTTAGACCTCATGCAATTGGTTGAACACTCTCTAGTAGATTGACATGGACGTGTGGTAGAGTGGGGTGTTCCATGCAACCCCAACAGTTCCTCCCCAATTGTTTCAATGGGGGACTGCAGAGGAAATCCCCTACATTTTATTTCGGGGGTGAGGTGGAATAGGGGGGCCGCACAAAATATGTGTGGAATGGGGGGGTCACCCTTATATTATTTATATATGTGTGTATGCCTCATGAGAAATGGAAAAGGTATGACATGGATACCCATGTGGGCACCATGTAGGTGCCATGTAGCAGGCTAGAGTGACATGGCACTCTCTAGTAGGCCAAGTTTTTAGGGCTTATATCTTTTGATCTGAGAGTCAGATTGAGGGAAATTTTATATTGTTGGAATGGTCTCGACGAGATGAACATAATGATGTTATTCATGTTAAGTTTTGAGGAAGTTAAAAAAAGGATTGAAAAATTTAGACCCCATCTCCATAACAAAACATTGAAGGTTGGGTCAACATAGTAACTTCCTCTTGCTACCATACTTGAGACTATGGGTGGCAATGGGATAGGTTAAATTTGAAGCTTAAACAACTAAATCCTATTTGTAGTGCTTTCTTCCCAAATTTGTTGAGCCAGACATTTAAAATGGAGGTTCTACTTTATCAACAATAACCACCACATGTTATGATACTATTTTCTAAAACCTTTTGGAATGATTCCCCCTATATTGTTGCAAGTCAAACTTAAGAAGCATAAGCTTACAAAAATGGTCGATGCACATCCTTTATCTTTTAAGCCTTTGATTGAGGTTTCAAATCAAAATTATTGGCTTACAACTTAATAAAGAGTATTAAATAAAAAATACATTATTTATGCTAAAAATATCTCTATAAAGGTCCTTTAAATGTATACGTGTAAATATTCATAGAAATGCAACTTATATGTCATTCTCTATAATGACATTATTTTTCATTTTGGATATATATATATATATATATATATATATATATATATATATATATTTTAAATGTATATTGAAAGTCTTCAGAAAAGAAAGAAATATATAATAATAATAATAATAAGAGTGTACTCCTATACTTTATGTAGATTTTGTTTGTATAATTTATATTTTAATTTACTTTAATTTTTTAAAATTTTGCCAAAATAATTAAATACAAATTAACACTTTAAATAAAATTAATATATTAGAAGCATTTAATTCTTAAAATAATTAAATAAAAATTTAACCATTTTTAATTTATAATAACATTAATATATTATAAAATAAACTTATAAATTCAATATTTAAATTAAATTAAAATATTTAAGCATGGTTTATATTGAAATTATGCTTGAAGAAATTCAAAATTTTAAATTATGAATTACTAAAATTTTATAACCTCACAATATTCTTCATCCAATACATTATCCAAAAAAATATGTGAATAATTTTTTAATTTCTTTAATTTACTCCTATTTTTAATTTCTTTAATTTACTCCTATTTTTAATTTATTAAAAAACACAATTTACTAAAAACTTATTTATCAAACTTTGCTCTGGCGCATCAACTCTTTGAAGTGGCTATTGACTGCACCTCCACACCAAGCCCACGCTGCATCTGACAATTTATGTGGTTACGCTGATATATGACTATGGAATTCTGGTTTAACGTTGCTATGAAACATAGGGAAAATGTTAATTTGCTGATATTTTTTTTCTATTATGTGGTTTGTCTATTAATATGCTCATCAATTTTCATGGATAAACGTTGGGATTTTGATCGTGACAGTCTTTGCTTAACCACTTTGGTTCAAAATTAGGATACCTTAGCAGCTGGAATCTCAGCAAACCAATGCAGCAAGATCCTATTAGTTCATCTGTGGTATTTATGTTGCACCCATTTTATTATTTCATTGATGAAGTATATGTGAGAGAAGATATTAAATTAGGTTTTCGCAGGCTCACCTTTTTCTTTGTCAACCGCTACTCAATTAGGGTATCTTTTTTTTTAAGATGGAAATCCCAGTCCTACATGAACTCCAATCCTTGCTCCACCTGTAATATGTACACTGAAACAGTGGTGGATTTACATCCCCGTCCATTGAACCTACACGAGTCTTATCAACTGATGAACCATATATGTCTTTGTCAAGATTATTTATATCGGTCTAGAAATACTTTTCTTCGATTAATTTATGATTTCGTTTCATATTCTATGAAAATTTGAGCTATCATTCATATTTGAATGCGAGAGATTGGACTTGCATAAATAGTGTTAGTCATTCACTTAACCATCTTCTCTAAAGAATTGAGTGAGTCGTTTTAGGTTATAACGTCTCAATTTATTGTGTATCACTAATCATGTTATTCTGTACTCATAATTTTTGTTCAAATGCTTAAACACGTTATCGAGGATCCTCAAAACCATGCTAATATTGTTGATGTATATGCATCAATGTAGATCTATCTAAAATGGTTAGAAGTGAATTTTTTTTTAATGTGGAATTTGAAAAAAAACTTTGCACTTAGATCTTTAGATGGATCGAGGTGGGTTTTAGTTGAGGGAAACACTATCAATAATAATTATTATTATTATGTATATGTTTGAGATAAACTTTATACTTTGAAATTTACATTATGTTTTCTTTGTTTGACATGACCATATTATTCTTTTGTTTAATTTATTCTTTGTTGTTTTCCTTGAATGGTTTGTACGTCTATATTTGGATGCTTTGAGCGCTTTGTGTGTTTATGTGTTCAGATTTGGATGGTAACTTTTGTGAATGTTACAATTGTTGTGTTATATTTATATACATGTGTTTAATTGTTTGTTATTAAATAGTTGGTGATGAAGAAGAACTAGAATCTTGTTAATGGGTTTGCTAGAAGATTACATCAATTTCATTTAATTTTATGCATCTTAAAATTTAACAACTAATTAATTCTTAATAGTGTCCCTCCAAATATTACTAAATATATATTTAAGATATTGCTAATAACTTTAATGATGAAAAATGGTGAAATAAAAATTTTGAATGCAAAGTGACAATGTAATAGTTAGTGTTGAATGATTTAAAATATGAATAATAAGAATGTAACCAATTACAAATAATCTGCATTGTGATCTCAAACTATTTTTTTATACTATTCTTATTGTCAGCGATGTTGGTTTTTCCATCTCTTCATATCGATTATATGAAAAGGGAAGTTGAAAGTGTAAACCATTCAAATATTCAACTCGAGTTATTGTAGTAAACATCATACACACATAATTAAATGAAAATTGTTAATCCAATCACTTTAAAATTAATGTACCATTATATATCCACTTACATCAAATCAGAAATCAAAATCTACAATGAAGTCAATGAATCTAATGCAAGAAATAAAATAGTATTAGAACAAAACATCTACATTGTAATAAATGCATCTAATGCAAGTAATCAAATAGGATTAGAAATCTTCATCTACACTAAAATCAATGCATCTATTGCAAGCAATCAAATATAATTAGAAATCAACATCTACACGCAAATCATTTCATCTAGTGCAAACAATTGAATGGAATTAAAAGAAAAACTACACTGAAATCAATGAATCTAGTGCAAGGAATCAAATAGGATTAGAAGTCAACATCTACAGTGAAATCAATGAATCTAGTTCCAACAATCCAATATAAATAAAAATCAACATCTACAGTGAAATCAATGCATCGAGTGCAAGCAATCAAATAGGATTAAAAATCACAATCTACAATGAAATCAATGCATTGAGTGTAAGCAATAAAATAGGATTAGAAATCACAATCTACACTAAAATCAATGCATCTAATGCAAGAAATATTCTTACCTCTCCCCCCCCCTCCATCTATATTTATATCTCCATCCATATCTTATTCTTTGTATCTCTATCTCACCCCTCCCAGACACAGAAGCTCTCTTTCTTCATATATATATCTCTCTCTCCCTCCCTCCCTCTATCTCTATCTTCTTCTCTCCCTTCACCTTTAATCTATATCTCTATCTCCCTCCATATCTCATTTTTCTTGCTATATCACCCCCAAAACATAGACACTCTTTCTCTATATCTATCTATCTCTCACCCCCTCTTACTCTCCATCTATCTCCCCTTCTATCTCTCTTTCCTCCTTCTCTCCTCTCCCCCTTTCTCTCAATCTCCCTTATTTGTCCCTCTCTTTCTCTCCACATTTCTTTGTGTCTTTATTCTTACCTCCCTCTCTCTCTCCCCTCCAACTCGATCTCTCTCTCCTTCTCTCTCTCATGTCTTCTCTCCCTTTCTCTCCCACCTTCCTTTGTCTCTCCCCCTCATCTCTCTCTCTCTCTCTCTCTCTCTCTCTGCCCTCCAACTCTATCACTATATCCCTCCCTTTCTACTTCTCTCCCCCCTCCTCCATCTCTCCCTTGTCACTCCCTCTATCTCTCTCTCTCTCTTCACTTTTATCTCTTTATGTATTTCTTCTTCCCTCCCTCTCTCCCCTTCTAACTTTATCTCTTTTTCCCTCCCTCTCTCTGCCTCTCTCTCTCTCTCTCTATCCCTTTCTCCTCCTCTCTCTCACTTTCTCTCCTAAATCCCTCTCCCTCCCCCCACCACTCTCTCTCTCTCTCTCTCCAACCATGTCACTATCTCCCTCCCTCTCTCCTTCTCTCTCTCACCCTCTCTCCCCTGTCCTAATTTTTTTCTCCCCCCTCTCTCTTTTACCCTTCTTTCCCTCTGTCGCTCCTCTCCTTCTCTCCCTTCATTTATCCTCTCCTATTTCCTTTAGCTTATATACTTCAATGAAAGCAATAAAATATGATTAGAAATCACGATCTACATTGAAATCAATGCATATAGTGCAAAATATATTCTTTCATCTCTCCCCCCTCCATCTATATCTATATCTCCCCCCATCTCTCATTTTATGTCTCTCTATTACACTGCCCAAACACACACTCTCTATCTCCATATCTATCTATCCCTCCCCCCCTCTCTCTATCTTATTCTCTCTCTTCACCTTCCATCTACATCTCTATCTCCCTCTATATCTCATTTATCTTTCTATATCACTCCCTTGTCACTCCCCCTCTCTCTTTCTCTCTTTTTTTCTCTCTCGATGTCTTTATTCTTCCGTCCCTTTCTCCCCCTCACCCTCCATATCTCTATCCCTCTCTCTCTCCCCTCCTCTCTCTCATCCTTTCTCTCAACCCCTCTATCTCTCCACCTCTACCACTCTGTCTTTATTCTTCCCTCCCATATATATCTAGAGTTAATATATATCATGATATATTCACATATATTGTAATATAAAAAAATTAATAATTTATTAAATTTAATATTGTGTTAATCCAAAGTTATTAAATTTAATAATATTAATATTAATATTAGATTTAATGATGTTTTTTACATGACATCATAATAAAACTATAAAAAATTAATATTTTCAAATATTAGAACTTTGATGTGGAAATATTTATCTATTTAAAGATTTTAATATATCCATAGGACATGGTTTTTCCTTTTAAAGATTCATTTTACAAATATTTAATTAAAATAAATATTAAAATATTTTAGAGCAATAATTTCAATTTTGTGTGTTGAATTAACCTTTTTTCCATTGATTCAAGAAATTGTATTATATTTAGTAAAGAGTAAAGCTATTTAAAATTTTACTTAATTTGGACTTTTGACGTGGTAAAAAAATTTGTTGAATATAAATTTTTGATTCATTCACATTCAAAGAATGATTAAACCTATAAAATAATTGTGTTGTAATTTTTTATCTATATGATTATTTTCATTTTTGTTTAGGGCCAAGATTATTATTTTATTAAATATTATTAAATTAAAATATTAAAATAACTAATATTAATAATTTGATATGTTAAAAATAATATGTTTTTTCACTTGGTTAAGAAGAAAGATAGTAAAATGTAATATGCTTTGAATAAGAGATAATAACACTGAAATTATATGCTTAAATAAAAAACATTATTAGTGCAATATACTCAATAAAAATCCTCTCAATACACATAAACTTCATCGCAAATAACCAACGCCAACAGCCATATAAAAAGAAACCCCATATGATATTCATAAATCAATAATTTATTAATGTATTCAACCCATATTAGGGAAGATTAATCAACATTGTCAACATTGTAAATGCATGGATGGGTCAACTGTACCATGAATAACGTTATAGCCATGGGCTCCCTGGTGCTGCAGCGGCCCGTGGTAGTGGAGATCTACGCTGCAGGGTGAGCATCCTTGGCTAAGGGCCTCACTCTTCTTACCCAATGTAACAACGTTTTACCACCATGTGTTCTTGTATCGGTCAAGGAAACTCTCACCGATTTCGATTTGATGCTTAGAGTCTATGCGACTTATCTAACCTTTGTGGCACGAGTGATGAGGTTACAACGGTTCATGAGAGGCTCTTGTTGCTGGCTAGGAAGTGTCCAAAAGCTTCGTAGCTCAACGCCTCTAGCGATTTCGCCTTCTTCCTTACGCCCAGACTTTCATCCAGGTACTCCAGGAAAACCACAACATGTGTCTAGACAAACTCTGAGTTGAAGTGACGGCTCAATCCTCTAATCAAACTAGGATTTGCTGAGACAAGGTGGAGCAATCATCAATCTTCCTTCTCCGATTCTCTTCAATTGTTGTAATTTATGTCAATTCCTAACACACAGAAAAGAAAAATCCCTCTACAAACACAGAGATAGCAATAAAATTCATGCAAAGAGAGGTTGAGTAAAATTCTGTTTCATTAAAACAACAAACAACACTGACTGTTACAAATTTTTTTTTTCCTCAGAACTATTATTCTGGATTACAATACAAAGATGCTTCTGGCTACTACAAGACACAACTCTCTTACCAATTTTTCTTCACTACATTTGGGCATACACACAGTCTCTGCTCTCTGTTTTAACACACAGAGACATTACTCTGTTTTTTACTCTCTATCTCTTTTTTTTAATACACAATCATATATTTTATTTTATTTTTTCCTTCGGGCATTCTCCTTTTTTTTTATATAATACACTTTATTGTATTTATATATATTATAAACATATGATGTTTATAATATATATATTATAATGACTTATATAATATATATAGCCCCAAAGTTTTAAAATAAAATTTTCGTGACATTTTAATAAAAACATAAATCATTTAAGCCTAAGTTTAAAACTAAGCTGTCATACTGCATATTAAAACATATAAGCCAAGGTTTAAAACCTTATTAAAATTATTTTGCGGATTTAAAACTTCAAACAAAAAACCTTTTTCATGAATTTATCGCATCCATTTGGGGGATGGATGACTCGACTTCAAAATTTGCGAGAGGGCTGCTATTGGTCCACGCTGGCAGATTCCAAACTGATTTCAAAATGCTTCAATATTTTATTGCATCCATTTTTGGAGCTGGTGACGTAGGCATCAAGATTTTCAAATGGGCGTTGATTAGCCGGTGGCTTGGTGATGTGGAGTTGTGGGCTCCACATAGAGGTTGACGTGGTGTCTTTAAAACAAAATGAATGCGCGGTAAATACAAACAGTGGTTGGTGAAGTTTTAAAGGCAAAAGACAAATGGTTTGAATGGAGCGATGGCGTGGTTCAGTCCACAATCTTCATTGTAGACACAAGGCTACGACCTTAAACCAAAAATTTTATCTTGTAGGCTCATTCAAGCTAGAAATTGATTTCACAGTTGCGTGCCGGACAAAATTTGAAATTTTATTGTTGTCGCTATCCTTCTGGTCTTCCTGCAATTGGAATTAAACTTCCAACACTCCCCCTTAATTATAACTGTTGCTTTCTTCCATATCCAGACATTTTCTTAGGTAATTAAAACTTTTATGCTCCAATGGTTTTGTAAGTATATCAGCAAACTGTTCTTCTGTTCTACAATGTTGTAAAATAATTTCTCCATTTCTCACTAACTCTCTGATGTAGTGATACTTGGCATCAATGTGTTTTGTTCACTTATGAAACACTAAATTTTTAGATAAAGCTATAGCTGAGCTATTATCACAATACACTTTCATGCCTTTTACCTGTTCATGACACAAACTTCTCAACATTATCCTCATCCAAACTGCTTGACATGCTACTGTTGTAGCTGCCACATACTCTGCCTCTGCTGTTGATAAAGCCACAATTGGTTGTTTCTTAGAAGCCCATGAAATGGCTTCTGATCCCATATGAAAAACATATCCATAGGTGCTTTTCCTATCATCTATACTTCCAGTCCAATCACTGTCAGTATATCCAATCAATTCAAAATTTTCTGAAGTGGTGTATAAAATTCCATACCTCTTTGTTCCTTTCACATACCTCAGAATTCTTTTTGCTGCTTGCCAATGTGCCTCCTTTGGCCTTTCCATAAATCTGGAAATTAAATTTACAACATGCATAATATCTAGCCTACTTGTAGTCAAATACATGAGGTTGCCAACTATGCTCTTATACAAACTTGGATCAAAATCCTTGTTGTTGTCTTCTTTGATTAACTTCAATCCCATCATTGTAGGAGTAATTGCTGCCTTGCAATCCTGCATGTTAAATCTTTCCAAAACTTATTTAACATAATTTTCTTGAGAAATCAAAATTTTATTTTTATTTTTATCTACTTCTATTCCTAAGAAGTATCTCAGCAATCTCATATCAGTCATATCAAATTCATCCTTCATGACTATTTTAAAATTCTCAATGAGATAAGTATCATTACCTATAAATATAACATCATCAACATACAAAACAACAATGAGCATCTTACTATCTTTTTTCTTGATGTATAATGTGGGTTCTCCTTCATGTTTTTCAAAACCATTTTCCAGTATATAGACATATATCCTACTGTACCATGCTCTTGGTGCTTGATTAAGCCCATAGAGAGCTTTCTTCAATTTGCATACCTTGTGCTGTTGGCTTTCTTTCTCATAGCCCAAAGGTTGTTCAACATATACCTCTCCTATCAATACTCCATTCAGGAATGTTGATTTCACATCCATTTGATAAACTTTCCACTTGTGTTGTGTTGCTATGGACAGCACTGCTCTTACTGTTTCCATTCTTGTAACTGGTGCAAAAGTTTCCTCATAATTTCTTCCTTTTTGCTGATTGTAGCCATTGACAACAAGTCTGGCCTTGTTCCTTTCAATCTTACCTTCAGCATTGCTTTTGGTTTTATAAAACCATTTTACTCCAATTACTTCTTTGCCTTTTGGGAGATCAACTAATTCCCATGTCTTATTTTTCTCTATTGCATTTATTTCTTCATCCATAGCATCTATCCATTTCTTATCTTTCACAGATTCTTCAAAATAAATAGGATCCTCTACATGAAAATACAATGAAAATAAAGAGTTCATACCTTCATTTGCTGCCTCTTTCTCATAAATCTCATTCAGACTTTTGAATCTGGTTCCTCTTTCACTTGCTGAACTTGTGCTTGTAGAAGCATTCAAATCTGCTGCTTGTGATGTGCTTGGAGAAGCACTGTCATCACTTCTCAAAGGTGTTCTCATACCTGCTTGTGGTGTCCCTTGTTGTCCTTGTGTTGGTGGAGGTGGTGCTGCTAATGAGGGATGTCTTTCAGCCATTTCTTCCTCATCTTCATCATGAGACAAGTAGCTTTTTACATTCGTTGTTTTCTCAATGCTTCCATCCCAAGCTTCTTCTTCAATAAATTGTACATCTCTGATTATCATAAATTTCTTGGTGGATGGGTTATATAATCTGTATGCCTTGGATTCTTCACTATATCGAACATATATGCACTTCTCCCCCTTACTGTCCAACTTCTTTCTTAGTTGATCTGGAATGTGTGCATAAGCTACACAACCAAAAACTCTCATGTGAGAGACAATCTGTTTTTTGTCACTCTGTGCTTCTTCTGGAACTCTATTCATAACACTCTTTTTTGGGCATCTATTCAAGATATATGCTGCACAATGTACAACTTCAGTCCAATATTCATTTAACAAATGTTTTTCCTTTAACATGCTTACCATATCCATGATGGTTCTATTTTTCCTTTCAGCAACTCCATTTTGCTGTGGTGTATACTTTGTTGTAAATTTCTTATGAATCCCATTTTCTCTGCAAAAACGTTGAAATTTTCTTGAGATATATTCTCCTCCTCTGTCTGTTCTTAAGACCTTAATATGCTGCCCACTTTGATTCTCTACAAGAGCCTTAAAGCGACAAAATTTCTCAAACACTTCACTCTTCAACTTCAAGAAATAAACCCAAGTTTTTCTTGTGTAATCATCAATAAAGGTCAACATATAGTGGAAGCTTGCTAATAATGGTGTTTGCATTAGTCCATGCAAATCAGAATGGACTATTTCTAAGGGTGTCTTTGCCCTTATGCTCTTTCCTGATGGAAAACTTTCTCTTTGTTGTTTTCCCAAGATGCAACCTTCACAAAGGTTGTCCAGTTTCTCAATCAATGGTAATCCATCTACCATTCCTTTATTATGCAACAAATTTAGACCTCCAAAGTTGAGATGTCCAAATCTCAAGTGCCATAACCAGTTTTCATCATTTGCTTCTCTTTGGAATGTCTCTTGTGTCACTTCTGCCATTGCAACTCCTTTCTTCAAATCTGCTCTCATCTTGAGAGGAAACATTCTGTTTCTTTTCATCTTCACTTGTGCAATGCATTGCTTGCTTGGTGGTTTATCCATGATGGTACATGCATCATCCTCAAAGAATACATTGTAGCATTTCTGAATGAGATGTCTAATGCTCAAAAGGTTACACTTCATACCAGGCACATAATATACATATGATATGAATTTCTTTTCTCCTTTCTTTGTCAAAACACTTACTCTGCCTTTCCCCATGACAAAGACTTCACTATCCGTCCCCAATGTTACTTTTCCCATTGGCTTTGGTTCTGACTTTGATTGCTTCCCCTTCCACTTGTATTTGTAGGGTTGTTTCTTCTTCCTATATTTTGGCTTCTGCCTCTTCCTTTTCCTCTATAGTTTCCTCTGCCTTGACCTTTTCCTCTTCCAAAGGACATTTGTGTCTTGAAGGCATGCTCCAATGATGAATTTTTTGTTCTGCACAATCTTTGTTCATGTGTCATCAATGATGCATGAAGCTCATCAACTGTAAACTTTGAGAGATCTTTTGTCTCTTCAATGGTTGTTACTATCACGTCAAATCTTGAGGGTAAGCTCCTCAATACTTTCTCCACTATTCTTCTCTCTTCTATGGTCTCTCCATGAGATCTCATTTAGGTAACCAACTCAATCAACAATGTGAAGAATGATTCTATTGTACTAGACTCTTTCATGTAAATGACTTCAAAATCTCTTCTCATTAGTTGAAGCTTTGCTATCTTTACCTTCTCCAAATCTTGGTAGACTTTCTGGAGGGTATCCCATGCATCCTTGGACCTCTTTGTTGCTGCAATTATTGGAAATATACTTTCATGCACTGCCTGATAGAGATAGAAGAGGGATTTTAAGTCCTTCTTCCTATTACTTTTCAGAAAATATTTCTCTGCCTGTGTTAAGGAATTATATGTTTTTTCATCTGCTGGTTCTTCTAAACTATCTTCAACTAGCTCCCATAAATCTTGAGAGGCAAACAAGGCTCTCATTGTGATTTTCCAATAGTCATAGTTCCTTCCATTGAGCCGTGGGAGTTGAGTATTTCCCATACTCATGCTTGTGTTGGCTCCTGCCATTGCTAACTCACTAAACTATGCTTTTAAACTTGACTGTGTTTCTTAAATGAACCTTCTCACTGCTGAGAGATTAAACTCTGTCTTCAAGAGACTTCTCTAGACTACACTATTTAGAAACAAACACGAAACTCTGTTTTGATAAATACCTGGCTTTGTTGATCTTTTACATTGCTGGTCAAAAGCTTCAACAAAACTCTTCTTCCTTTCTTTAGCTTCTTTGGCAAATGCAAAGAGCCTGGACTAGCTCTAATACCATGTTGGAATTTCTGCCAATTCCTAACACACAGAGAAGAAAAATCCCTCTACAAACACAGAGATAGCAATAAAATTCATACACAGGGAGGTGGAGTAAAATTATGTTTCATTAAAACAACACTGACAGTTACAAAAAAAAAAAAATTGCCTCAGAACTACTGTTCTGGCTTACAGTACAAAGATGCTTCTAGCTGCTATAAGACACAACTCTCTTACCAATTTTTCTTCACTGCCTTTGGGCATACACACAGTCTTTTCTCTTTATTTTAACACACACAGATATTACTCTGTTTTTTAGTCTTTGTCCCTTTTTGGTAATACGCAATCATATATTCATTAGGGGAGTTTTTAGGTCTAAAATGAGCCTCCTAAGGAAATAATAAAATAATAGCTAAATCAATAAAATAATATTTATGAATTTGCAATTCACTTTTTGCACCACAATCAATATAACCATGGTTAAATTCAATTCAAAAGTTGTATCAAAATAAAATTAATAAAAAAATTGTATTGATGTGACTATAAATAAGAATGAGCTTTTCAAGAAAAAATCATTATCATTGAACAACTAATGAATTTGTCCTTTGTAATTAAATCACTTAAAATAAAATATAACTATAAATTCATAAATTATTAATTATATAATATGTTATTAATTAAAATTTATATTATTTAAATTGTATAATAACATGTAATTAATGTACTATATAAAAATAATATAATAAATGTAATATATTATTTTATGTATGAATTTTATTTAAAAAATGTGAAATGACATTTATTATGAGTACTCTACTTTGACTTTAAAAGTACTTAGAGCACTACCATGGTTAACCATGAAAAGAATATAATAAATGTAATATATTATTTTATGTATGAATTTTATTCAAAAAATGTGAAATGACATTTATTATGAGTACTTTACTTTGACTTTAAAAGTACTTAGAACACTACCATGGTTAACCATGATTTTTTATCCACCATTGAGAATGTGACAAGTAAATACTTTTAACTCAAACAATGCCACCTCAACCATTAGGGATGATGCCATCCCCTAAAATGTGATTGATTCTCATAAAGTGAATTTTGATTGTACATTTTCCTTAGAAAGCCCATTTTAGACCTCAAAATTCCCCTAATGATGTTTTTTTTGCCTTCGGACATTCTCCTTTTTTTATATAATACACTTTACTGTCTTTATATATATTATAAACATTTGATGTTTATAATATATATATTATAACGACTTATATAATATATATAGCACCAAAGTTTTAAAATAAAATTGTCATGACATTTTAATAAAAACATAAATCATTTAGGCCTAAGTTTAAAACTAAGTTGTCGCGCCGCATATTAAAACATATAAGCCAAGGTTTAAAACCTTATTTAAATCATTTGACGGATTTCAAACTTCAAACAAAAAACCTTTTTCATGAATTTATCGAATCCATTTGGGGGATGGATGACTTCAAAATTTACGAGAGGGCTGCTATTGGTCCACACTGGCGGATTCCAAACTAATTTCAAAATGCTTCAATTTTTTATCGCATCCATTTTTGAAGTTGGTGATGTAGGCATCAATATTTGCGAACAGGCGTTGATTGGCTAACATCTTGGTGATGTGGAGTTGTGGGCTCCACACGAAGATTGATGTGGTGTGTTTAAAACAAAATGAATGCGCGATAAATACAAACGGTGGTTGGTGAAGTTTTAATGGCGGTAGACGAATGGTTTGAATGGAGCGATGGTGTGGTTTAGTCCACAGTCTTCATTGTAGACACAAGGCTATGGCCTTAAACTAAAAATTTGATCTTGCAGGCTCATTCAAGCCAGAAATTGATTTCACGGTTGCGTGCCAGATTTGAAATTTTACTGCTACCGCTGTCCTTCTGGTCTTCCTGTAGTTGGAATTAAATTTCCAACATCAATGACTAGGGTGCTGCTATGCCTGGTGCATTCCCTTGCAAGCCTGATCTCTTCTTGTTGGCGTGCTTCCTGAGAGGCGTTCAATGTGAACTGTGTTTCCTTCCTTCATTTGCCAACAAGAAAACCCAATAAATTGTAATGAAACCTGTAGCATAGATTTCATATCCACGCTCATAACTGCAAGATAAAAATATGCAAAACCCCTTTCAAAAATTACATAGAATAAATTCTACTAGCTAAAGTGGTTAGAGAGACCACCTAAGATGATTTTGCCTACTAAGGTGAGATCTAGTGCCACCAAAAAAAAGTTGAGAATCTCACCTAAAAATCTTCATGTGAAAACTTGTTTGAGCTTTCAAAGATTGATAACTATAACGATAAGACCAAAACTCCGTGACTTGCTTTTGATCTTTCTCCTTCTTTTATAGTTAGTAACACTGCAGTAAGAAAT